>JAUALY010000001.1:88399772-88412272 GCA_030819805.1 Penstemon newberryi var. newberryi | reverse complement strand
TTCTTTTTGGACTTGGAGGTGTTTCGGCTGATAGAGCCAATAACTCCTTCAGAGACATCTAGAGGGACATGACTCCCAAACTCAGAACTAAGGTCTTTTGGCTTTCTAACCCCACTAGTATCATCATCAGCATAATGGATATCATTGCAAACAGGAGTCTTTTGAGGGGAGCACTCAACAACATCAATCTTTCTCTATGCATCATTATCACTATCAGAAGGAATTTTCCCACTACCAGAGGGTTGTTCCCTAACCGGGGTAGACATCTCAGAGGTTGGATTGCTACTATGTTTGAACTTAACCCCCTTAGACCTATGTTTACTATCCTTCATTTTATGCTTTTTCTTTCTAACTTTATTGTTCTTTTTATTTCTTAGATACTCTTGATAATCATCAAATGCCTCCGTGATATCCAAATCCCTATTATCCCCCAAAGACAAATCATGCTCATCAATCATACCCTCAGTGTTAAGTGAAGAAACAATATTACCCTTACCCAGATCAACCACAGATTCTTTGTTATTCTTTTCCACTATATCACTCTTAATTTTTCTAACACATTCCACCCCCGGGGTTTCAATGACCTCATACTCAGAAACAGGCTCAGACTCAGACTCATTTTCAACATTATGAATGGGGACAAAAATAGACTCAACCACAACAGGAATAGATTGGACAGGCACATTCACAGAAACAGGCATAGAATGAACAGGGACATTCACAGAAACAGGCATAGGTTGAACAGGCACATTCACATGTTGGACAGAAACAGACACATTAACAGGCAAATTAACATTCAAAGTAGGAACAGTCACATTAGGCAAATCTTTCACATTAACAAGTGCAGGGGTGGCACTCCCCCGTAAACCAACAATTCCAGGGGTGGCACTACCCCGTAAACCAACAATTCCAGGGGTGGCACTCCCCTGTAACCCAGCAGAAGATTTCGGGACACACCTGGGGATGCTCTTACCTGATGCAACACGCCTAGTATCAGTGTCAGAAAGAGCCTTTGACTTTTTCTTCCCTCTTTTCCTATTAACAGTCTGAAATCCATCATCGTTTGTGTTCTGAACATCTTTCTTCTGAACATCTTTCCTGGGCTCCAAAGCAGTCTCAGCAACCTTCAAACCCTCAGACCCAATCACACTTCCCGAAGCTTCAGCATTCGACTTGTTACCCCCTCCAACTAATATCTGCTCGCTCTGATTATCTTTACCTTTATTACAGTTTACAATAGTGTGCCCAAGAACTCTACAAGAAGAGCAGTAATGGGGCCTATTCTCATAAATAATTGGTTGGTAAACAACTCTCCCACTACTTGCTGGAACACCAAGGGGAACCTCAAGGAGAGGATCCTCCAGTAAATTGATCTCAATGCAAACCCGAGCTCCTTTTCTATTTGTGAAGTTGGCAGTCGACTCATCAATTCGCAAAGGTTTCCCAATCCTAGCTGCAATTTCTAACAAAGCCTCAGAATTGTAAAGGCAATAAGGAAGACCTTTCAGGAACACCCAACAAGGCACAATAGCAGATTCCTCCTCAGCCTTATAATCAAGTGTCCACTTTGCAACCTTCATCGGACAACCATAGAAATTCCACATTCCTTTAATCCACAATCTAGTGTAATCCTCTTCACAATGAAGCAAAATTGCCACATTTCTCCTATCCATCATCCCAAGAGACCACTCGCCTTTCAGTCCAATGTTTTGAAAGGCTTTCTTCAAAGCAAGAAACCCGGGGACTCCATAACTAAATCGTCCAACAAGCATAAACTCAAGGGGTTTCATCAATTTTTCTATTTCTGCCTCCGTAAATTCCACACAGGGTTTCCCCTTCCAAAGTGTATGTGGCTTTGGAGCCACAATCCTCTCCGACAACGGTCTCCGAGCCACTTCAATTAATGATTTGTTCTTACTACGAGGATCAGCCATCGCAGTAGGTGTAACCGGAACCCCACCCGAGTTTGTACCCGAGTTAGAAACACCATAGAAGACTTAAGTTTTTCAGCAAAAGTAACGAGAGCATTATTTTTGATTTTATCAGCAAAACTAAAATTACGGGGATGATTTTGACCCGGGGCCAAAATATTGGACTGATTTTGCAGATTACTCATCCTCTTCACTTCACCAATAAAAAAACTTAGGGGTAAATGTGTTCACTGGCCGAAATAATGGACTGATTGCGAAATAAAAAAATTAGGGGTAAATTTGTTCACTGGCCGAAATAATGGACTGATTGCGCAATTTCCTCATCTTCTCCACCTAGCCATCGCGACCAAGAACAGAGGAAGAAATGCGTGTTCTGCCCAAGAATTCAAACACCGAATTGAAGAAAATTCCACCGAAATAATGAGTCCACAAGCAATCCCAAACACCAAGGAATCAAAATCAAGCACAAAATCACCCGAAAAACAACCGAAATCAACAAGCCCGAATTCTGATTTCAAGCCCAAATCGCAAAATTCCACTTCACAAGAGACAATTACCGTATGAACAATAGACCACACTAACCAACGGGAGAAAACACGAAGAAAACTTCAGAAAATCCAGCCCAATCCGGAATAAATCCACGGCCCGAAAGTGTTCTTCGCGGCCCGAAACTCCAAACACCAGAAATTGCGCTGGAAACGTGAAATTAAAGCCCTCCAACGTGTTTAACCAATCCAGATTGAGAAATACGAAAGGAAAAGCAGTAAAAACAACTAAAACTCGAAAACTATATATTTTTTGGATTTTTATAGATCTAAAATTAAACTACGAAATCAAAAGAGGAATGAAAAATTGAAACCACCATTGGAATCCAGATGATGATACCACTTTTTGAAACTGAACTTGTTTATTTTTTTTTAGAATTTTGTAGATTTTTGTTTTGAATGAAATTTTGCATGGTGCTTTGTTTAAGCAATATAAACAACTTGGCCTTGGCAAATAATTTTTTTCGGTCCGAATTTTTTATTTTTATTTTTCATTTGTCGAGTCCCGGGAGCCCGGGGTGCCCAGGGCTCGAAAGCCTGGGCACGCGAGCTCGGCAGCCTGGGCATCCTGTCCTCGGCAGCCTAGGAGGCCCGGGGCGCACGAGCTCGGCAGCCCTGGGCATCCTGGGCTCGGCAGCATGGGAGGCCATGGGCGCACGGGCTCGGCAGCCTGGGTGGCCCTGGGCGCACGAGCTCGGCTGCCTGGGAGGCCCTGGGCGCATGAGCTCGGCAGCCCTGGGCGCCCTGGGCTCAGAAGGCTGGGGGCCTTGCCTGCCGAGCTCGGCAGCCTGGGCATCCTCGGCGCCCTGGGCTGGGCATTTTTGGCATCCTGGCCTGCCGAGCTTGGCAGCCCCGGGCTGTCTGGTCTGGGCACCATGAACTGTCAAGCATGTGTTATTTGGCCTTGAATCGTCTATTCGTCCATGTGTAAAATAACCAACCTAAAATTTTTAAAAATAAATATCCAACTTATGATCAATTACTTTGGCATGCATCGACTATCATTTCCTTAGAAAAATATCCAACTTATGATAAATTACTTTGGCATGCATCGACTATCATTTCCTTAAAAAAATATCCAACTGATTATCAACATTGGCAAATATTACTCGACCCCCATACTTGGCAAATAAAAAATATTGAACTTATGATCAATTACTTTGGCTTGCATCGACTATCACTTTCTTCTACTTATCGAGCATTTGTTACTTGGGCATGAGTCGACCCCAATTCTAGGAAAATAAAAAAAATATCTGAATTATGATCAATTACTTTGGCATGCATCGACTATTAATTCCGTAGAAAAATATCAAACCGATGATCAACCTCGGCAAATAACTTCTCGGGCATTTTTTACTTGGGCATGTCTCGTTCCCCATACTAGGCAAATAAATATTTCCAACCGATGATCAATCTTGGCAAATATTAAATCAACCATTTTGTTGGATGAAGATGAAGACTTTGAAGTGAAGGGAGGTTTTGATGATTTCCAAAGTCATCAGCTAAGTAGAATCTTAGTACAAACCTTAAAAGATATTTGACCAAAAAAGAAGTGTTTCAGACTAGTCAAATATGGTCCAGAAGACTACTGATCTGTTGCTGAAGAAGGAATCAGACTGGTGGACTATCAGCCGACTCAAATCAGATTAGTTCAAATTTGAATCAGCCGAGTACACATCAGACGACTGACTTCGATCAGCAGAGTGGAAGTGGATCAGAAATTATCGCAACGGTAATAAATGCACTTGGTGTAATAAATGCTGAAGAGGAAGGGTATTTATGACAAATGATTGAAGAGAAACCTCGTATCAGCTTGGTGCATTTAATGCGCATTTAATGCGAAGCGACAGAAAGTACAGCAGAGTTTACAGTGTTCAGTCGCAGCAGCCGTTTCTGCAAAAAGGACCAGTACTCGAGGATTTGACAGCTGCCGATCTCTCAACGGGCAGATTTTCAAATCTCCAAGTATAAATAGTTCAGTTCGTGACATTGAAGAAAAATACAACACACTTTTGAGAGCAAAAATCTGAAGCAGAATTCTTCTAAGTCTCAAACGCAAGAACAAAACACTCATCAGCCTAGTCATCTGTTGACGAAGCAGAATAGAGAGAAAACAGAATACATACATAAATCTGAGTGATTTTGTTAGAATCGTGTTGTGAGAAGTAGATATCTATCTTAGTGAGTGATATTACTTCAGAGGATAGGAGTTTCTTTGTGATTTCCTATTGTGAACTTACGGCCATATCATTTGTTGTTTGGCGTAAGCTGTGTATACTGTAATCTGAGTGATTTAGTATAACCCAAGATCTAAGTGACTTGGAAGAGTGGACTAAAGGATTTCTATCCATATAACCACTATAAAAATCCTTTGTGTTTTTAACTTGCATTATTTTCTGCATATTTACAAGAGCATATTTAAAACACTAAAAGGTTAACTGTGGAAAAAGTTTTAAAGGAGTTTGATAAAAACTGGGGACTAAACTATTTCTAAGTTAAGAAAACAACTTGTGAAAAACACTTGATAAATCCGCTGCAAGTTAGTTTATTTTAAACTCTGATTTTGATAAAATCAGCTGAGTGAAATCAGAAGAGTGGTTAACTCTGCTGTTCAAAGCTTTGTGCGAGATCAACTTAGTCTGCTTACTATTCTTGATCAGCTTAGTTTGCTGAACAGAAAAGTTAGAGATTTTAAAAAACAAATTTTTAAAGAGGTCTATTCACCCCCCCCCCCCCCTCTAGACCTCATCTGACCACTTGGGACCAACAAGTGGTATCAGAGCAGGTGGTTCATCTGAATCATCTGACTGATCAACGAGCTTGATCCTTAAGTGTTTTTCAAAGGTTTTCAAAAGTTTTCAAAAGAGCATATTTTTTAAAAACAAAACTTTTTGAAAAATGGATTGTATCAGCCTAGTTCCCCACATAGGCGGTATGAGCTTTGAGGACTGGAAAATACGCATGGAAATTTTCCTTGCTGCTTATAATGACAATATGTACAGATCCATAACAAAAGGTCCGATAAGAGTCACCAAAACAATCAAGGTTGATGGCGTAGATACGGTCGTTGACAAAGACGAAGACGAGATGACAGCTGAAAAATCTAGACAAAGTTGGAATCTTCATCGTGACTAAAGCCCTGGACAACGAAAGGTTTGACAAAGTCAAACACTGTACGACAGCAAAAGAGATGTGGGATAAAGTCCGTGATATGAGTGAAGGAAATGAAGCCATCAAAGAACACAATCTAAGTGTTGCCATGGAGAAGTTTGAGAACTTCAAAATGAAACCTGGAGAAACCATTGACCAGATGGATTCAAGGTTTACAAAAGTGTTGAACAATGTTCTGAAGTCGGGTAAGACGTTTTCTGATAAGGAGATCACCGTCAAAGTTCTAAAGGCGCTACCACCAAAGTTCAACATGAAGATTACAGCAATGGAAGAATCAAGAGATCTGGGGAAGATTTCACTGACTGAGCTGTTTTCTGTACTCAAGGCGTACAAGTATAAAATGCCAAGGATGGGAATAGAATAGACCTCAACTTCTGGCCTCACTGCTGCACTGGTCGCTGCAGAAAGAACAAGAAGATCCGCCGGAAAAAGCAGAGAAGAGGACTCATCTGATGAGGCCCCAGTACTAAGCAAAAAGGAATACACTGCTGGCGATGTGGCTTTGTTATTGAACGGGTTCAAAAAGTTCTACAAGAGAAAAATGAAGAACAAATATAACAATGCTTCTACTTCTAAGCCTACCTCTAATTCTCATGATATTAAGGATGATTATAAATCCAAAATGATGTGCTATAATTGCAGGAAATTGGGACATTTCATCAAGGACTGCCCATATCCTAAAGCGGAAAAATATACAGAGGAGGAAAAGAAACAAATAAAAGAAAGAAGAGAGAAGAGATACCAAAAGAGCAAAGTGTTGTTGGCTGAAGCTGAAAAGATGGCAGCCATCTACTCATCCAACACAAAATCAGGCACGTCAAGTGATGACTCTGTTTTTGGAGAGACACCTGCATTGCTCTGTCTCATGGCAAAGGAATCTGATGATTCTGACAATGAGGTAACACTCTCTGAAAATGAACGTGAGCTATTTAGTTCATTTGAGCAAATGATGAACAATAAAGCCGATGTTGTTAATGAATTTGCTAAGCTTAAGGACGAGATGATTCTGCTGAAAAAGCAAAATGCTAAGCTGAAACGCAGTGTTGAAAAACCTGAAGAATCAGCCATGTATAAAAAGCTTTCGCATGAATGTGAATCTCTGAGAGCTGAATGTGAAGTTTACAAGGGACAAATCAAGGAACTTGAAGCTAGATTATCGTCACATAATAAGTTGTCTGTTCCCAAGCCGTCTGTTGTGCCAATAGAGAAATCTAATGAACAGAGTACTCCCTTAGTAAAGGAAAGTTTAGAACTGAACAAAGCTGAGAAGTTTATATCCGCTGATAATAGTAATATTGTCCTGTATGTTCAGACTGCTAAACCCACTTCACTGGAAATTGAGAAAAAGGAGAAGAGTCCTCCTAAGGCTAAAAAGGGTAAAAAGCCTGAAAATGAAAAATAGACTGGTAAAACTAAACAGCAGAGTAGTCCTAAGAAGTCTGCTGATAAGAGTAAAACCAATCAGACTAGTAAAGCTAAGTCGTCTGTTAAAGAGCAAGTTAAGAGCAGACCAAAGAAGCAAAGAAATTATAACTATAATGCTTGGTATGGAAATGAGTCTCATTATGTGCAACCTGCTTATTCACCTTATTATGCTGCACCTCATTATCCACCTTATTATTCTGCATATCCTGCTCATCAGCCAATGCATGCTTACCCTGCTTATCATGCATCTTATCCTGCTTATGAGTCTTATCATCATCATAATGACTATCAACATAACATGCCTGCTGATTATGATGAAAATGAAGTTGCTCATGCTCCTGCTAAAACTCTGAAGCCTAAGAAGCCTAAGACTTCAACATCTTGGGTTATCAAAGGTGACACTAATCTACCAGGACCCTCTCAATAAAGGGTACCTAAAACATTTTTATTTTGTTTTGTAGGTTAGGATTAGGATTAGGAGTAGGAGTAAAGTAGTGAAGAAATGGTACTTGGACAGTGGATGTTCAAGGCACATGTGTGGAGACATACATGAACTGGCAGATGTTGTTGCTATGAATGGTCCAAGAGTTACTTTTGGAGACAGCAAAGAAGGCAAGGTTGTAGCTGTTGGAAAGCTTATCAAAGGAAACATAGAGATATCTGACGTCTCATATGTTAATGGCCTGAAATACAATCTGCTGAGCATTAGTCAATTTTGTGACAAGGGATTTTCCGTAGTGTTTTCATCAGATAAGTGCTATGTTGAACAAGTTGGAACAAAGAAGGTTATTTTATCTGGAAAAAGACAGGGAAACATCTATGTAGTCGACTGGAATTCTGTGAACAAGAATTCTAATGTTTGTTTGGTGGCTTCTACACCAACTGAAAATCAGTTGGCTTTGGCACAAAAGAATGAATCATTTGAATTTCAAGACCATAAACAGATTGATAAAGAATGATCTGGTAGAAGGAATTTCAAAGACAGTCATGAGCAAAGACAAGCTCTGTGATGCCTGTCAGAAGGGTAAACAAGTGAAGTCATCTTTCAAAAGCAAGAAGCACCAATCTTCAACCAGGATTTTGGAGCTGCTACACATGGATTTGTTTGGCCCTATTGATCCAATCAGCAATGGTGGAAAGAAATACTGCCTAGCTGTTGTGGATGATTTTTCAAGATTCACTTGGGTAATTTTCATGAAGAAGAAAAGTGAAACCAAGGAACATCTTACTAATCTGATGGAACTGATCCAGAATGAGAAGAGTCAAAGAATATTGAAAATCAGATCAGATAGAGGGACTGAATTTACAAACTCTACTGTTGAAGAGTATTGTAATTCCAGAGGAATCAGTCATGAGTACTCTGCTGCCAGAACCCCTCAACAAAATGGAGTTGCTGAAAGGAGAAACAGAACTCTAAAAGAAGCTACCAGGACAATGATAGCTGAAGCAAAGCTGCCCCAAAGATTCTGGGCAGAAGCCACAAATACAGCATGTTATACACAGAACAGGTGTATGATCAATAAAAGTCAAAACAAGACACCTTATGAGTCATGGAACAACAGAAAGCCTAATTTACATTATCTTAGGATTTTTGGTTGTAAATGTTATGTTTTGAACAATGGGAAAAATCACCTCACTGCATTTGCAGAAAAGGCTGATGAAGCTGTTTTTGTAGGTTACTCTACTGTTAGTAAAGCTTATAGAGTGTTTAACAAAAGAACTTTACTTGTAGAAGAATCTATTCATGTAGTATTTGATGAACCAAGCCAATCTTCTGAAAAGAATCAAAGTGAAAATCCAGAGATATCTGCTGACTTTCAGAAATTGAGTGTGGAAAGAAAGGAAGAATATGTACCCATCATACTACCTAATTTAACTCAAGCTGTTAACTCAAGTGCTGTTCAAAATCAGTCTGCTGATTGTCTAACAGAGGAGTTGCGAACAGCTGACAGACCAGAGACTGTTCAACAGACCACAACTGTTCAACAGACTACTACTGAGACTCCAACAATGGTGTTGCAAGATCAATCAAGAGGACAACATCCAGACTTGCAACCTGATCTCAGATGGCTCAGAGATCACCCACCTGAATTAGTGATTGGTGATCCTTTGGATAGAGTGATAACTAGAAGGACAACTGCAAATGAAACAATGTTTGTAAGTTTTCTTTCACAAATTGAGCCTAAGTTGATTGATGAAGCTCTTGGTGATTCTCACTGGATTGAAGCAATGCAAGAAGAGTTGAATCAATTTGAAAGGAATGAAGTCTGGTACTTAGTTCCCAGACCTACTCATCAAAGTGTAATTGGCACTAAGTGGGTTTTCAGGAATAAAATGAATGAAGATGGTATGGTTACCAGAAACAAAGCAAGACTAGTTGCCAAAGGTTACTGCCAAGAAGAAGGCATTGATTTTGATGAGACATTCGCACCAGTTGCAAGGCTTGAGGCAATCAGATTGTTCCTAGCCTATGCTGCTTACAAGAACTTCACTATCTATCAGATGGATGTGAAGTCTGCTTTTCTCAATGGAGAGTTGCAAGAAGAAGTATATGTTGAACAACCTCCTGGTTTTGAAGTTTATCAACAAGGAGACAAGGTATATCGTCTGAAGAAAGCACTCTATGGACTGAAACAGGCTCCAAGAGCATGGTATGATACGTTATCTGATTTTCTTTTAATTAAAGGATTTCGCAAGGGTAAAGTAGATAAAACCTTGTTCACTATTGAATGGGATAATCATATATTGCTAGTTCAAATATATGTAGACGATATTATTTTTGGTTCAACTAACAAACAGATGTGTGAGAGGTTATCTAAGCTGATGCAGAACAAGTTTGAAATGAGCATGATGGGAGAACTGAATTACTTTCTTGGATTACAAGTTAAACAGCTACCTGATGGTATTTTTATTAATCAAGCAAAGTACACAAAAGATCTGTTTAAGAAATTTGGTATGGAAACTAGCTCATCTGTTACTGTTCCTATGTCTACTGGACTTCGTCTGGACAAGGATGAAGGTGGCAAGTCAGTTGACATCACCAAATACAGAGGCATAATTGGGTCACTGTTATACTTAACAGCTAGCAGACCTGATATTATGTATTCTGTTGGGGTTTGTGCGAGATTTCAATCAGATCCTAAGGAATCTCATCTCTTAGCTGCTAAAAGGATATTAAAGTATCTAAAAGGCACACAAGAATTGGGATTGTGGTACCCAAGGGAATCAGGATTTGAACTTATTGGATATTCAGATTCTGACCTTGCTGGCTGCAAAATTGATAGGAAGAGTACTACAGGTGCTTGTCAATTTTTAGGCAGTCGTCTGATCTCATGGATGAGTAAGAAACAGACTTCAGTATCCATATCTACTGCTGAAGCTGAATACATTGCTGCTGGAGCATGTTGTGCACAAATACTTTGGTTGAAGCATCAACTAGAAGACTATAATCTCAAGATCAGTGGAATCCCTATCTACTGTGATAATACAAGTGCTATCTCACTTACTCAGAATACTACAAGTCATTCCAGGACTAAGCATATTGAGATCAAACATCACTTCATCAGAGACCATGTTGAAAAAGGAAATGTCATAATTGAATATGTTCAGACAGACAATCAGATTGCTGACATTTTCACCAAACCACTGAATGAAGCAAGATTTTCCACTCTAAGAGCGGAATTGGGCTTGTTAAAATTGGATTCATAAGCTGAGGGGGAACCTATCAGAAGACTAGGTTCAACAGCTGACTAATCTGATATCAACAAGTACTGTATTTCAAGAAGACTGACACTCAACAGACTAGTTGACTGATGAATTCTTGAATTCAAGGGGAACGTGTAAGACTAGCGGTACCCTTGTCTTAAAGATGAAATCTTCAATGACAGTTAGTTGAAGTTGTGTTAATCAGAAGATTTGTTCTTAATTCTTGAAGATCTGAAGATTAATTATCTTGCTGGATTGACAAACAGCAAAGGAAGATCACTAGATATTGGCCTTCACTAGTGATATTTTGTATCAGACAAGTCGTCTATCAGATAAGTATTTTACTCATCTGTTGTTATTTATGTCAGCTTATACTTTAAGTGTTGTACTAAAAACGTTTTATCAAACACACGCTTTTATAAGTAACAGACAAGTGGCGTTTCAAATTCCCGCCTGTCTGACATATTTAATGTTATTTTGAAATCTGCGTATCACGATCACACGATCTGCTTTTCAAGTAACTGATCTAACGGTTGCCACTTTTCACGGAAACCGACAAGAATTAACATCTTTAAATCCAGATCTGATCAGCTTACTAAGCTTTTACGCACCCTCAAAATTTCAAAAGCATTCAGAGCAATTCTGCAAATTATCTACTGCAAAATTCTCTCCGTTTCCTTAATCTCTTTTCAGAATGATTGCTGCCAAAGAAGCTGCTGCGGAAGGTATGTTCTTGAACTACCTGACCTACCATACGACTGGCACGCCATTAATGAAGGAAATTCTGGAAAAATTCAAGGCAGCCACGCTGGTTAACTTCATGGAGGCCCATGAAGATATGATTTTCAAGGACGAGGTCCTTGAGTTTTATGGCTCAAAAGACGAGGTTAATTTTGAGAAGTTGGAAATCACTGCCAAAATTGGGGATAAAGCCATCTGTGTTACCCCCAAGTTGCTGAATGAGATATACGGCCTCTCCCTTGAAGGGTCTACTGCTATCGCAAACTTAGATGAGCCCCTGGAGTCAGACTTCTGGAATTTGGCTTCGAAGAAGAATCAGGTGATGTCTGGAGGCATCAAGAAAAATCAGTTGAAAGATGAGTTTCAGCGAATGGCATGTTGGGATTTATGGGGTTCCAGCAGTCACCCTTACGGATTCGCTGTGGCGCTATTGCTACATCGGAGTCTGGCAACCCAACTTGCCGAGGTTTACGGAGGAGACCCGAGGATCCACGTGAATTCTTGCGAAGCCCCTCATGTCCGTCCACCACTTAGTGTGGGGCTCTGCGCTGCCGTTGTGAACTGTAGGGGGTGCCCTACAGGAATCAACCTTGGGTTAAAGATTAATAGTTGCGCCCTCATTAACAGCAATTGCTTTTGGTGTAGTGGTAAAGCGCTAGAGATCCTACAACTGGTATCAGAGCGAGGTTGCAGGTTCGAATCCGCCCGGGTGCCGCTGGGGGGGAGATTGTTGGGATTTATGGGGTTCCAGCAGTCACCCTTACGGATTCGCTGTGGCGCTATTGCTACATCGGAGTCTGGCAACCCAACTTGCCGAGGTTTACGGAGGAGACCCGAGGATCCACGTGAATTCTTGCGAAGCCCCTCATGTCCGTCCACCACTTAGTGTGGGGCTCTGCGCTGCCGTTGTGAACTGTAGGGGGTGCCCTACAGGAATCAACCTTGGGTTAAAGATTAATAGTTGCGCCCTCATTAACAGCAA